>JARACZ010000003.1:0-7500 GCA_029255805.1 Keiferia lycopersicella
TAACCTAACCTAACCTAACCTAACCTAACCTAACCTAACCTAACCTAACCTAACCTAACCTAACCTAACCTAACCTAACCTAACCTAACCTAACCTAACCTAACCTAACCTAACCTAACCTAACCTAACCTAACCTAACCTAACCTAACCTAACCTAACCTAACCTAACCTAACCTAACCTAACCTAACCTAACCTAACCTAACCTAACCTAACCTAACCTAACCTAACCTAACCTAACCTAACCTAACCTAACCTAACCTAACCTAACCTAACCTAACCTAACCTAACCTAACCTAACCTAACCTAACCTAACCTAACCTAACCTAACCTAACCTAACCTAACCTAACCTAACCTAACCTAACCTAACCTAACCTAACCTAACCTAACCTAACCTAACCTAACCTAACCTAACCTAACCTAACCTAACCTAACCTAACCTAACCTAACCTAACCTAACCTAACCTAACCTAACCTAACCTAACCTAACCTAACCTAACCTAACCTAACCTAACCTAACCTAACCTAACCTAACCTAACCTAACCTAACCTAACCTAACCTAACCTAACCTAACCTAACCTAACCTAACCTAACCTAACCTAACCTAACCTAACCTAACCTAACCTAACCTAACCTAACCTAACCTAACCTAACCTAACCTAACCTAACCTAACCTAACCTAACCTAACCTAACCTAACCTAACCTAACCTAACCTAACCTAACCTAACCTAACCTAACCTAACCTAACCTAACCTAACCTAACCTAACCTAACCTAACCTAACCTAACCTAACCTAACCTAACCTAACCTAACCTAACCTAACCTAACCTAACCTAACCTAACCTAACCTAACCTAACCTAACCTAACCTAACCTAACCTAACCTAACCTAACCTAACCTAACCTAACCTAACCTAACCTAACCTAACCTAACCTAACCTAACCTAACCTAACCTAACCTAACCTAACCTAACCTAACCTAACCTAACCTAACCTAACCTAACCTAACCTAACCTAACCTAACCTAACCTAACCTAACCTAACCTAACCTAACCTAACCTAACCTAACCTAACCTAACCTAACCTAACCTAACCTAACCTAACCTAACCTAACCTAACCTAACCTAACCTAACCTAACCTAACCTAACCTAACCTAACCTAACCTAACCTAACCTAACCTAACCTAACCTAACCTAACCTAACCTAACCTAACCTAACCTAACCTAACCTAACCTAACCTAACCTAACCTAACCTAACCTAACCTAACCTAACCTAACCTAACCTAACCTAACCTAACCTAACCTAACCTAACCTAACCTAACCTAACCAGTTGCATACTGACCTCTGCAGCAAACACGTGTCGTTCCGACTAAAAAATTTATTATAAATACTTACAGTGATCCGATCTGGACGATCGAAGTGTCTTTTTGCTCGGAAAAGTGCGTGCTGCCAGATTTTGTAAAAAATTTCATCTGGATTACAGTGAAAGTTGCATTTTCAGTGACCACGTGCTCTTTTTGGGGTTAAATTCCAAAAATTCACGGAAAATAGCGTGCGGCGCGGAATTGAGCCCGCTTCCCCACCTTTTTTCTGAGTGCATTAGAAGGACACCACCATGCGGCAGATTTTGATACCAGTCTGGACTTCAGGAGCCCGCGCCTTCAGGAGTTAACAAGGGAAACATAAATCCTAACCTCTACTGAAAATCTAGAAGGAGCGTAGTAGCGGCCTGAAATTTTGCAGAGCAGTAGACGACACACCAAGAAACCGGAATTTTCAAGTAAAAACTTTTTATCTCATAAACTTTCTTTTCTATAGACTTTTAAAAATTTCAAATTCAACCTTTAATAACTTCAAGACCAAAGTGAAAACCTGAAATCTTCAAGTGCTATCTTTTGCGCGCTTCATAGAAGACTACATTTAACGAAGGAAAAATTTATTTGGACAATTAGTTTCTTATTAGTAATTAAAAAACTGAAAATTTTGAAAATTTACTCTATTATCGTGAAAATTCTGAAAACTGAAAATTTTATGACTGTTTATTATAAAACACTAATTTACATATTTTTTAAGATTTTTTCCATCAATTTATCGTTTTTGGATCCAAAGTTATTGATTTTTAAGTGTTTTTCTTAAATTAATTGACAATTATACATTTTAAAATTATTCTGACACCGCCATTTGGTTATTTTGACTGTTTACGACTAGTTTGAGCCCAAGATTGGGGTTGGTAGCGTTAAAATTGACGAAAATAGAATTTCCTTGAACTTTTTGAAAACTCGTAAATTTTTTGAAATTTCAATAACTTTGGTTCCAGTGAAGTTGGAGAACTGTGGTTTCGAGTGTTGGGAAAGGCTCCCCTTACTTAACAATATCTTATAGATTTCAGTCGCTTTCAGTGACCTGAAAATTTCAGTCCTGAAAATACCACAAGACTGTAGCGAAGGTTTAGCCGAACTCAGCAATCGAAATCCCAGACTTCTGCGACGTCTGGTTGCTGAGATACAGGCTATTTTGTCCGGGTTTTGACAGTTATCAAACTGTCAAGTTCAACTTTGAGACCCTGTATCTCGGGAACCAAATAGGTTAGAAGAACGATTCTTTGACTTTTATGTTATATAGACTTAAGACTCTCCCTCCTGAAAGTTCCTGAAAAATCGGAGAGATAAAATCTCGGGAGCCTGAAAACATTTTTACCGCATAGAGGAGATCAGCTACGCACAAAAGAACCCAAACAGCAGATTTCTGCGACTTCGGGAAGCAAAGATATTTGGCATCAAAGTTTGACTTTGACAGTTCGGCCGCCATCTTGCCAAATTTAAAGTATCAATATCTTCGCTTCTACTTATCGTAGAGACCTGAGGTTTTCTTAAGGGTATATAGGAGGCAAAGCGGCATCATAGGAAACTGTTTTCAGGAAGTTTCAGGAGCATACTGAAACTGAAAAATTTTCAAGCTGAAAACCATCTCAGCGTGTGGATCTCGCCGAGTTCTTTCCAATAAGTCCAAACAGTGAGAAAATCGGACTAGAATTGCCCGAGTTACAGGGCTTTCAAATTTAATTTGAATACTTTTGGGTTAATTTGAACACGGGATTTCTCCGGAACCAGTTACTTTTGAATACCCGTGTTTGGTATCGTTGAGAAGGGCTTGGCGAGCGCTACAACAATTTTAACACGAAATTGCTCTACATAGAGCCAATTACAAAATCCTCAGTAACTTTGCCAAATTTGAGGGTACAAAGAAAATTTTTTAAAATTATTGTATATAAAAAATTTACCTTTACATTTAGTGTTTGTAGGTTACATTAACTTAACGTTTACTTATACGGTAAATTCATTTTTTGACTTGGCAGAGCCAAAATTATATTGACCGTTCTTGCTCTATACACAAGAACAAATTCCCTTTGCTTATCAGCACGAAACGATCAGACATGTCTTTCGCTATCCGCACACCCATCAAGACAAAGAAAGGGGATATGGCCGAAAATAAGACAAAACCAATGTCACCACCAGTAACGGAACTCATCGACTTGAGTACAGCTGAACAAGACGAGACTCGAGTTGACTTGTCGCAGACCTTTAGCGTAAGGAAAAGCATCGGTGAGTTAGAGGCACTAAATCAACCTGCCCCACATTCAAAATCACCAATTAAGAAGCAGCCGCCCCCTAAAGGTAAGCTTAAACTTACCTTCTCACAAACACAAACACAGGCAAAACCACAAGATCAAACGCAATCACAAACACAAATAGAGACACGCAATAGCCCGGTCAAAAAGGATGAGCACAAGGTGGGTAAGGTTATTAAGAAAACAGCAACAATGGAGAGTGGTAGCTCCACTCCACCGAAATACAAAAATAGAATCGATGAAGCTAAAGCAAGCGTCATAAAAGCAAAGGCTCACCTCAACTCAAACTCGGCCAAAAATATTAGCACGCTCATAAAGCAAGAAGTGTCCGCAGCCATAGACCGCATTTATGAGCTATTAAAAGAGTCTGAGGGAAGAGTTAAAGGCCAAACAAAAGAGAAAGGTGCCCAAGCGATACTGGATATCGAAAGACACAAGGATGGAGAGCCAGAAAAGCCGAATGAACAGAGAAAGGAGATACAGGTACATGATCGTGTACTCGAAGAAAAGATCATCCAGAAGCTAAACGAACACACAAAGGCTCTGGAAGAGAATACCAACACGATCAACAAGCTGAAAGAATCGCTCTCCGTACAAAGCGAAATCCTGGAGAAGGCATCTTACGCCAGCGTACTTGCCAAAAACACAGAAAAGCCCATTCACCAGAAAACTCTACACTCCTTAATCATCGCATCCGGAGATGAGACAGACTCTGGTGACCAACTAATGGAGCAGGCAAGAAGCGCAATAAATGCAAAAGAGGGAGGCATACAAGTCCAGAAAGTAAGGAAAGCCAAAAACCAAAGGTTAATCATGGGCTTTAACACCAGAGAGGAACGCACTAGAGTCAGAGAAAGAATTGAAAAATCAGGCAAGAAACTCGTGGTCGAAGAGGTAAGAAATAGAGATCCACTGCTGGTGCTTAGAAACGTTATCAGCGCCCATACTGATGAGGAGCTGTTAGGGTTTCTGAGGAGCCAAAATCGGAGCCTTTTTCACGGCCTCGACGAAGACGAAAGTAGAACCGAAGTCAAGTACCGACGGAAAGCAAGAAATCCTCATCAGGCACATATAGTTGTTAGAGTGTCCCCTACGATATGGAATAGAGCGCTAGCCGCAGGGACTGTAAGCATTGATATACAACCCATTAGGGTTGAAGACCAGTCGCCTCTAGTGCAGTGCTCTCTCTGCCTCGGCTACGGCCACGCCAGGAAGCACTGCACTGAAACGATTGTTAAATGTAGTCACTGCGGCGGCGACCACATGAAAGCGGACTGCCCGAGCTGGGTCACCAGGGAAGCTCCAGAGTGCTGTAACTGTGTGAAAGCTAGACTGGACAACCGCGAGCACAATGCCTTCAGCTCCGACTGCCCTGTCAGAAGGAAATGGGAACAAATGGCAAGATCCACAGTGGCGTATTGTTAAGGGCAACTCAAAGGAAACAACGTACCATATGCTCCAAGCAAATTTACAGAGGAAAAAATTAGCCACTAATGAACTTATGATCGAAGCTACAAACAGGAAAACCGCAGTAGCTCTCATTCAGGAGCCCTATGTAGGCCGGGAGAAATCCATGAAGGGATATGCAGGGGTAAGAATATTCCAGAACGCTGCACCGGGTGAGGGTACAGTCAAGTCAGCAATAGCTATTTTTGACCCAAATCTCGACGTAACACAGTACCCAGAACTTACCACAAACAACATCGTTGTGGTAAAGATTCGGACAAGTGCCTGGAGTATTCTTTTGGTAGCATATTACTTTGAACCCGACTCGCCGATAGAGCCATACCTGAATAGACTACGCGGAATTACCGAAAAAGTTGGAGCAGATAGGATCATCATAGGTGGCGACTGTAACGCTAGGAGCATATGGTGGGGTGGAGATAAAGATGACGGCAGAGGGGAGGAGATGCTCGGAGCCCTGGACGAAATTGGCCTCCAGATTCTCAACGTAGGAAATGTACCGACATTCGACGTCATCAGAGGTGACCAACATCTCACCAGCTATATCGATGTCACGGCATGCTCACCTGACCTTCTTGATCGCATAATAGACTGGAAAGTCATAGAAAATCTCACTTCCTCGGACCATAACGGCATCGAGTTCAGGGTTAAAACGGAAAGATCCAAAGGTACGGAAATCAAGAGAACTACCCGCAAATTTAATACAAAAAAGGCAGACTGGACCAAATTTCGTGAAACAGTTACTACATTTTTTAAAGACAACAATATAACCATAGACACAATAAACAAAATCAATAGCCCAGATCAATTAGACAACATTGCAGAAAAATACACAAGCTCCATTTTAGACTCAGCTGCACAACACATACCTAAAAAGAAAGACACTGAAACATTAAATTTGCCGTGGTGGTCTGAGGAACTGGAGAAGATGAAGAAGAACGTCAAAACGATGAAGAGAAGGATCAGATGGGCCGCCCCTGTACGCAAACAAAGAGTCATAGGCGAGTATCTGGAGGTGAAAGAAAAGTATGAATTGGCCGCCGCCCAAGCCCAAATTGACAGTTGGCGAGAATTCTGCGAGAAGCAGGAAATGGAGGGTCTCTGGGAGGGGATATACCGCGTTATAAGTAGGACCGGTAAAAGAGAGGAGGACGTTCCTTTGGAGAGCCAAGGAAGGATTTTAAACGCGGAAGAGTCAGTAGCATTATTGGCTGACACCTTTTACCCGAAGGACGATGAAAAGCTGGATACGAGGGAACATAGAGAGAAGAGGCAAAGAGCTGAACAAATCATAACAACTAATGACACAGAAGACGATCCCCTGTTCACTCTCTATGAGCTAGAAAGATCGATAGCGTCGTTTAATCCAAAGAAGGCCCCTGGAGATGATGGTCTGACCGCCGATATTTGTGCACAGGCAATATCAACTGCCTCAGACACCTTCCTTGCCCTGCTAAACCGCTGCCTGGTTCTCGGACACTTTCCCAAGATTTGGAAACGAGCAACGGTAATAATATTACGAAAACCAAATAAAGAAAGCTACTCGTTACCCAAATCTTTCAGACCGATTGGTCTTCTACCTCTTCTTGGGAAGGTGTTCGAGAAGATGGTCGTTGCCCGTCTTAAGTTCCATATATTACCCAACATGAGCATAAAACAGTATGGCTTCATGCCGCAACGGAGCACCGAGGACTCTCTCTATGTTCTGATAAAACACATAAGATCTAAATTGAAAGAAAAGAAACTAGTGACGCTTATATCTTTGGACATAGAGGGAGCCTTCGATAGCGCCTGGTGGCCTGCGATAAGGCTAAGGCTCGCTGAAGAGGGATGCCCTGGGAATTTGAGAAGGGTAATCGACAGCTACTTGACAGACAGATCGGTAGCAGTTAGATATCTGGGAGCGGAACACCTGAAGAAGACTGAAAAAGGATGTGTGCAAGGATCCATCGGCGGTCCCATCCTGTGGAACTTGCTTCTAGACCCCCTTCTCAAGGGACTCGAGCGCAGAGGGGACTACGTCCAGGCCTTTGCCGATGACGTGGTCCTCGTCTTTGACGGCGACACCGCTCAGCAAATCCAGAGACAGGCCAATGCATCTCTCGCCTATGTTCAGGAGTGGGGTGAGGCAAATAAACTGCGCTTCGCGCCGCACAAAACTAATGCCATGCTGTTAACAAGGAAGCTTAAACATGACACCCCACATCTGACCATGGGCGGGATTGACATTGGCATGTCAAAGGAAATTAAATTATTAGGGCTGACTATCGATGACCATCTGACATTTAATAAACACGTCATGAATGTCTGTGCAAAGGCGACGGCCATTTACAAGCAGCTGTCTAGGGCGGCCAGAGTCAGCTGGGGGTTGCACCCAGAAATTATAAAAACAATATATACTGCTGC